>ML738304.1:0-15692 GCA_009193505.1 Aspergillus transmontanensis
CTTTTTTTTTTTAATTTTTTTTTTTTTTATTGGGACAAGAACATGAGCTGTACGGAGGACAGCTGAGTCGGGAATTGGTGCCTTAGACCAGTGGATTGTTACTAACTAGTAACTTACTCCGTACTTACTAACTTACTCAGAGGAACAGTCCAGAGCGAACGAAGTGGTTCGAATTATTGGACCCAATGGGGCCGCCGGTAAACTCTTGAAAGACGATCGACACTTTTAATTCTGATGATATTTAATTAATGTCACTATTAATGGTCGGGAGGATCCTGCCTGGTTTCCAATGACTATTTAGCGAGGAACCCATAGGCCAATGAAGAAGAACAGAGAGGGAACAATTGAGAACTGGTGACATTCCCAACTTCGATACGTCGATATCCAGCCTGGAGAAGATGGTCAGGATTTTGCTTTAACCACTCTCGAGTATAGCCAGGGTAAAAAATAATAAACTGTCACAGAAACCATAGTTGTCTTTCGGTTACCGTACGGTACCTCGGACCCAGTGCCCCTTGCAGGCCCCACTCGCATGAACCACGAATCGGATCCAGCAGTAGGGCCCAGGATCATTTCGGGTACCATACTGTACTTACTACGAGTAGCTCGGTATGGTTATTAAGGGAGTCCTCGCGACACAAGCCTAGGACAAGCCCTGGTTTGATATATACTTACTCCTGTGCAGTCACCCGTAGTAGTCTAAGTACCCATCCTGAGTCGCTCCTTTGTGTTGTGACCTTCATTCCTAGTTGTTAGACGCATGCTCAAATCCGGCGAGTTACAATGCTCATGTCTTCCATCTGTTAGTGTAGACAGTTCGATCTCTCGTATCACGGAATGTGGATCGATCTGGGCTGAGGTCTGAGCCACAAGATGCTGTTGGCGCTCACAGGACCATGGAATCGGTCGGTATAGGGCACACCCAAGCCGGGGAGTGGTTAAAGGAAGGGAGCTCGCTTGCGGTCGATCAATATACAATCCCTTCAAGGGAGACCGTTAGAGAGTCCTACATGGAAAGAAAGGAGGTGCAACGGATAGACTGAGTCGATCAGCTGAGTTTTAGCGAGATAATTCATCAATGGTTTCAATAATTGTGACCTGTCGCCTTGATGATACGCTCCTAGCGCTAGATGGGTTCCGGAAATTTGGACGAGCGGGGACGATCATCTCATTGCCGTGTCTCATCATTACTTGATTGATGTTAGGACCGAAGCCTGGCTAATGCATGGGTTCTTTCTCTTTCTCCATCGCTAAATGAATCTTGTAAGCCTCATTGTGCTTGCAATCAAGTTTTGTTTTTGTGTAGGTAATGCAAGACGTCATCTTGACATATGCATTCTACCTTTTTCTAATTTTTTTTTTATCTTTTTACTTCCAAGTATGGGGTACATTGGACGCGGGAACTTAGTTGGATAGTCAGAGTATATCGGAGCACCTTCTTTGTTTTGATAGCGTGTAAGCCCAATACCTACAGAAATACCCGGTGTTAATCTCCGGCTTACGATCCTGGCCGACACGAGATTATGTGAGCAGTTAAATATTCATACTATATCGGATTCGATGTGGTTCGAGACTGGCGACAATGACTCCTCATGCTGAAAGATATTGTTGTTGTGTGTTCTCTCTTTCTAGTAAATTCAAAACAAAGATAGAAAGGGTCGCTGGTGTAGGGGAAAACCAATAATGTCCCAATTCTACAAGCCAGGTCGTCTACAGCCATGGAAGGGTTTTCATCTGAAAGCCCTTGAAGACGGCAAATTTCCAAATCGAGTGGTGACGCCCACCAGCCTGACTCCACAGACGTACCCTATTACAGCAACAGCCCTAGGGTCATCGACAAGCCACATCAACAAGAAAAGATTGGGAAGTATTAGACAGCCAAGAAAGACTGAGTCAGCGAAAAAGCAAAGAACCAAAAGAGAGAAAATTAAAACGGAAAAAGGGAAAAAGAAAACGGAGTGTTGACCCGTACTTACCGGTGGGCCGGGGCAAGAGGGACATTACGGAGTGGTACTCCGTAAGTACTAATCGTTGGCAGGCTTTCTTCACTAACCAAGCCTTGACTAGCACCACTTTAGGCACTAGTGAGTGACAGGAAACAGTCACAACAGTCACACTGCCGGAATCACTGGGAGCCGTTGAGATTACCTAAAGAGAATTAGCCGTGGACTCAACCCTCATCACGCAGAATATGGAGTCCTCTGTCCTACCAGTTCAATGTCGGACAGACACCCATTTCCGCTATTATACCACCGACCAACAGAGACCCAGGAAACTTCAGGAGGTGTCATACTGATCTGAATCGTACGACCTCGATAATATAGCCCCTCCCCTTATCTAAGGGTTGATTTGTGGGCGATGAAATGATGGTTGCAGAATCAAAATGCAGCTAAGACGATTAGCTTAATCGCGCACTGTCTGGCATTTGAAATCATGGGTACAGTTTCACTCTACCCACCTAATAATACATATTCTACACAACTACGATTGACTCTATATTATTGTCGTCCATTATTGGTCAATGCGTGTCTCACTGCTTCTTTGCTTTTCCCGTTTCCCCGGAAGTTTCGTCAGCTTCCATGCCGCAGAGCCAATCTATCTGGAAAACGATATACCCAGCCGGATAAGCATAATACAGCAGATCTATGAGCCTCTCTATTTATATACACCATTAATCTATCTGGTTTTGGGGGCTCCTCTCTAGTCTACAGTCGTGCCTGTGATGATGCGTAACTTACCTAGTATGACAAGGCGACCATCCGCCATACAAGCTAAGGTCGATCAAACCTTCCAGAGAAATGAAACACAACACACTTTCTCAATTTTTTTGCCTTCAGTCAACCTCGGTCTCTAGACTCTAGTACTTAATAGAACATATCACCAGAACCTACATCAGAACTAGGATCGATACTAATTTCAAATGCCTCCACTCAGAGACTGAGGAGGATTATGCGGGATTCGGCAAGGTCACCTGCCATGGCCGTACACAGTGGTTCCCAAAGCCAAAGCTACCAAGCATAATGTCCATCTGACAGGTGGATATGCATGTATGTACCCCTCAAACTGACCGCATCAAGTTATGTCATGCCATTTCCCGCCCCCTTACTAACAGAACACATGTGCGTTCCATTGGACTGGCACACTCAGATAGCAGAATTCTCATCTATTCCAACCATTCTTGGCCGAGGCTTGTCAACACCACAGCAGTCAAGGGATGCTTTCCGGAATGTTTTCGGTGGCTGGATGTAACAGCGGCTGCGGTCCATCCCTGTCTGTGTAGCGAGACGGGTATGGATTTCCGAGCCCTACCGGGATAACAGGCGTCTGGTAGGTGCAAGATGAGAGACTTACATGGATCGGACCGATGTCAAAGCAACATAAATAAACAAACACTTAACATGATCGACTTATTGTGGTGCCATTGATGTCTCACGTGCTCGGGATATAGGTATTCGGTTGGGGTTATCGGGTCATGCATATATGTATATATCCTACCCGAGGTACAGTAGATCAGAGCCAGGTATTGTTTCATCCTGCTTCACCCGGCACCCATGGTAGTGTTTACGCATATCGCGTCTTTCCTGTGGCTCCGGACGGAGCTGTCAAAGAGCATGGTGGAGCTCGCTGCATGAGCGTCATGTATCCTTGAAAGCCATTGTCCTGAAAAGAGGGGAAGCAAGTAACAACAGTAAGCAAACATATGTACTGTACTATGTGAGCAACAATCTCGCCAGATTAACCTCTAAGCAACACGAATTGCTGAACCAGTCATGACAGCGATATATTTAGAAAGGCATGCCCCTAATCAAACCACGCATACCGACTAAACCTTAGTAGTCCGCTTGTCATGGATAGTCTCGGGCTGTCACGGAGCACCCAACAGTTCAAGTTGTGTTCTCTTGGCCCTATCCCAAGCTTACCGCCTCTTCGTTATCTAAGATCGTGGATACTCCGTAAACCAAGCCTCACCACCACGGGGGCCACCCTCAAGAACGTGCAGATGAAACAGACGGTGAGGCTATATGCCACAATACCTATAATCTTAGTGAAATACAGCACAGTAGCGGTGATTTCGTGGGGTTGCATCCCCTCGTCCGCACACTACTTAAGAAATTCAGCTTATACTTACATACCGCTTCGATAAAATACAGCTCTACTGCACCAATCCTGGTCCTCAGTACAGGTACTTATTATATGTACCTTCGGTACGAAGAGTTTAAAAAGTATACGGAGTAGGTATCCAAAGTTCTCGAAGTATGGATTGTACCTAATGTGCCGATATACGGCACGCCAGTAGATAGCTTCAACCTATTCAATGAACCTCAGCCAATACAATCGTCCAAAAAACACACTAACACCCCCATCCCTTTCGCGGACCAAATTTCTGTGGTGGATGCCCCTGACTAGACTCGAAGGGGTCAAGTAGCCCTAAAACTGGTGCCTGTATTACCTCATTCAATACATACAATACCAACTCTCCAGGACAATGGTTTTAAAACCGCTTCAGTACTCCAGAACTCAAGTCAGCCACAACCCCGGCTAAAAGCACCACATCCGCAGCGGCACATCTTAAAAAGAGAAGATCGAGACGGATGCATCGCAGAATACGGAGTACTCTCCAGATAGAGACTCAAGATCGGAGAGGAGGGGGGATCCATATCACCACCCTTCAAACCTTCGATTAATTAATTCAGAAAAAGGTCACAAAAATAACCAGTGACAAAGCTGACATTCGCTAAAAATCGACAAGATTCCGGAAATCACATTTTAATCTATTTTCCTTCAAAGTTTAATGAGCAAAGCAATGAAAAATCAAAATAAGAAAGTCTAGAACTCTTTCCAATTTTCTTTCTTCCCCCGCCCAGAATAAAAATGCGCGATGGGACTTTTCATCCCCCACTCCGCTAGAAAATCAGATCAATATTCGACGGTGAGATCAAACTTTGGATGTGCGGTCCTGTTTTCCCCGGTCAATAACCGAAGCTCGGTGTTTCAGATTAGGTGATTGTGGGATACGAGAGATTCAATAATTAAACCTGTTGATAATTCCTTTTATTTGATTTTGTGTTTTTTACTTTGATTTTGCCCTTTCGTTGATTGCGTGAGGGCCTTTTGGTTGCCTTTTTTTTGTACTGTATTTTTTGCAAGGTTCAACAGGAACAAGGCTTTTGTTCGAACTCGAAAGTTAATCTCGGAGTAAAGGGCGAGGCACTATTGGGAAAATGCTCCGGAGTAGAACTCTGATGCCTGGGTAACAGTGAAGAAAGATGGACTCGTCAAGGGATGGGAAGCAATAAGTTTCACCTGAATTGACGCGGGGAGACACAGACACAAATGTATGGGGCATCAGGAGATCAATCAATCAATATTGAATATGATTTTATCCCTTGGGAAACTGAGACATTGCGTCCTCAATACCTGAGGCATTCATCTTGAAATGACGACATCATTATTAATGCATCTATGAATAACCTGAGGCACCACAGTAGTGCTGCCCTCACCAACAGAAACTAAATCCCTCGCGATATCATCCTACTAAATAGCTTAAACATACTATTGTATAGAACGACAGGAATTACGAACAAAAACACAATGCAAGTCCTTCTCCTCGGCGGCCACGGCAAAGTTGCCCTCCATTTAACCCCACTTCTTCTCAACCGTGGCTGGAATGTCACCAGCGTGATCCGCAATCCAGAGCATGAGAATGAGATTCTCGCGCGAGGCAAAGGCACAAAGGGCAAACTGAACGTCCTACTTTCCAGTCTTGACGACATCAAGAGTGACGAAGACGCAAAGAAGATCATCGACACTGTGTCTCCGGATTATGTAGTATGGTCAGCCGGTATGCGAAAGATATTCAAACTTACCCCGCTTGATGTCCTCCGGAAAACATGCTGGGGTATATTATTCACAAGCTCGAGGCTAACGTGCAAACAAAAGGCGCCGGCGGTAAAGGTGGCCCCGAACGGACGTTTGCCATTGACGAACGCGCCGCCAAACACTTTATCTCTGCGTCTTTTGCTTCCCCCCGTGTGACCAAATTCCTCCTCGTCTCCTGGCTTGGTAGTCGGCGGGTCCGGCCTAGCTGGATGTCTGATGAGGGCTGGGAGGCTATCCAGAACGTATTCTACAATGTTCTCCCCGCGTATGCGAAAGCGAAGCTGGAGGCGGACGAGTACCTGACTGCGTTCGCGGCTCGGCGTAAGCAGAGCCAGGCCTCGCCCTTCCAGGCCATTTGTCTGCGTCCAGGTACTCTGACTGATGAGCCGGCCACCGGAAAGGTGCAGTTTGGTAAGACGGAAGGGCGAGGCAATGTGACCAGGGAGGATGTGGCTATTGTGGCGGATCGGTTGCTTGCTCGTTCTGATACTAACGGTTGGTATGATTTGATCAACGGCGATGAGCCGATTGATGACGCGGTCGAACGGGTGGTTAGGGAGAAGGTGGATGTCGTTGAAGGGGAGGACGTGGATGCGATGGTGAAGCGGTTTTTCCCGTAAAGCGCCATGCATAATGCTACCTAGTGGATAACAGTATATCTTGCTGCTTGCTGATACCTATGCCATCATTGACAATATACACAAGATACCCTACTTTCAGTGGGCTTCAGCTCATATCCAGTTAGCCTAATGAATTCTCGGGTGCTAACTATATACTAGATATACAAAAATTGGTATATATATATAATAACCACTCGTACCACAGCTAGATCTATTCTAATTACAGCTTGGCCTTCGGTGCCGCCGCCGCCGCCTCCTTGGCTTGCGCCTTGAGAACTCTCCGTAAAATCTTTCCGCTCACGCTCTTGGGGATTGCGTCCACAAAGCGTACTCCACCACGTAGTCGCTTGTGGTACGCGACCTTACCATCAAGCCATTTGATAATATTAGCTGCCTCTTGTTCTGCGCTGGCGCCTGAGGCTTTGCTCTTCGCACTCCGCACAACAAAAGCAAGCGGAACCTCTGTGCCGTGAGCCTCGCTTTCAATCCCGATTACGGCGACATCGTCGATTGCCTCGTGGTCCACAAGGATACCCTCCAGCTCTGCCGGAGCCACCTGAAAGCCCTTGTACTTAATGAGCTCCTTGACACGGTCGGTGATGTAGAAATTTCCGTTCTTGTCTTGGTAGCCTACGTCTCCGGTGCGGAACCATCCGTCGGTAAGACAATCGGCGGTTGCGGCTGGGTTGTTATGGTACCCTTGGAAGATATTGGGGCCCTTCAGGTACAACTCGCCTACCTCGCCTACTGATACCTCGCGCGGCTCAGATTCGTCCTCGGGCATGGTCATGTATTTGGCTTCCATGTTCGGCAACAGTTTGCCGACAGATCCGATGCTAGTGCGCCATTCCTCCCAAGGCTGGGTGTGAGTAGTAGGGCTGGTCTCGCTGAGACCGTAGCCTTGCTTGATACCACATTTGATCCGTGCATACACAGCCTCTACAAGCTCGTGCGTGAGCGGGGCGGCACCCGAGTTCATCATGCGGAGACTGGAGAGGTCATACTTGTCGACTATGGGGTGTTTGCTCAACAACAAAACGACCGGGGGAACGACGTAGCTAAACGTGATGCGGTAGTTCTGAACATGAGCACACCATTTTTCAATATCGAATCTCTCCATCACCACAAGTTGGTAGCCTTGATACAGTGTTTGGTGCACAAGACAGGTCAAACCTAGTGAGTCCGTCAGTATATTCGAAATATATATATCCAATCAGCGACTGAACCTACCATAAATATGGAAGAATGGCAAAAACGCTAGTACCCGGTCTCCTTTGCCGTCGGCACCGCCATTCCAAGTCAGATGGCCTGCCTCTCCTGCAGCCAACTGAAGAGAGTTGGCGACGATATTCCTATGGGAAAGCATGACACCCTTAGGAACACCAGTGGTACCCGAAGAATAAACCAGGAATGACAGATCCTTATCCGGATTGATCTTGGTTTTGCGATACCTGGTTGCCCCCGAAATGTTTCGGATAGACGTAAAATGTTTCAACCTGGCTTCTGGGTCGCGCTTGTCTCCAATGAGGATGATGCGGTCCTCGGGGATGTTGGCTTGCTTGGCGGCCTCTCTTACTACCGATAGCTGGGGAACCTGCGTAATCACGGCTTTCGCTCCCGAGTTCTTCAGCTGGAAGGCCAGTTCTTCGGTCGTGTAGGCTGGGTTTGCCGGGGATACGACGCCTCCAGCCCAATGAGCTCCCCACATCACCACCGGGGTGTCAATGCTGTTAGGAGTGAACAACGCCAAAACATCTCCTTTGCGCCAATCATAAATGGCTTTTAGTCCTTGACCAAAGGCAAGTGCTGCATCTTTCAGGGTTTTGTAGGTGTAAAATCGTTGTGTGTCGGCATCCTGGTAAATGACTGGCGAGATACGTTAGCTTCCGAATACAGGATAAATGAGGCGCTAGCCAAGGAGACAGCCAAAATGGCCAAAGGTGGGCGGGCGTACTGTTGTCATCTGGAAAAGTCCTATCCTTGCGTTCGAATAGAAATGTCCAAAGGTCGACATTGGGAATGTCAACCGGCGGATACTGTGAGGAGACCGGCATGATAACGGTGCGGGGAAATCTGGGGTTAGGCGCCGGGGGGGCAATGAGAATGGCTTGTAGCCTCGTACAAAGCTAGGGACTTGGCAGGAAAGGCGAATCAGCTGGGAAGGGGAGGGATGTGGAAAGAAGGAAGTTCATGAAGGGATAGACGAATAATTAAAGGCAAGGAAAGAATAATCCGTCCCAACGATTCGGACCTGTCTCGTACTCGGCCCTCGGCTTGGGATTGATAAGGGATAACCGTCCGCATACCTTCGGATGTACACCCGACCAAACTGAACCTTAAGTCCGTTTTAGGAACAATTGGCTACATCGGGTAACCATGAACACGATCCGCCTAAAGCACCTCTAGTTCAGAAAGAATATCATACTAGTAACACTGCTTAGGCATTAGTAGAACAATTCGACTCTACGGAGTGCTCTCTACATATATAGCTTATGTACAACCGCTGAAGCCTCAGAAATGAGGCACTGTCCGGAAATGATATCATAACGGACCGTGCGAGAATCTTGGGACGGATTCAGCATGCAAAAGTATGTTACACCGAAATCTCTTGGGGCAAGCTTCCAGATCATATTGACAATGAAGTTTAAAATGATAAAAAAAAAGATATTAATATGCTTCTAGTGAAAGAAGAAAAAAAGTTAACCGTCCAGGATGAGGATCGAACTCATAACCTCCTGATTAACAGTCAGACGCGCTAACCAATTGCGCCACCCAGACGACTGTATGCTTTTCATATTTTTATTAAAACTATCAAGTTTAAATTCTATACTGGCTTCAAGCAACAAAAATCAAGAGTCAACTAGGCCAAAAAAGCATTGAATCACTAAGTACTAGGTAAGGTTGCCTGGAATTATAATCAATGTGCTGAAACACGGTAGGATCCATTTGTACACTAGTATAGCTAGAGAATTAGAGGGGAGTACCGAGCTGTGTTAGATCATTGTGTCAGAGATAAAACGTCGTATAGCCGAGAGTGAGGCGAGCAGCCGCGAGCTCAAGATGAGAATAACGCGAACCCGACTATTCACCGCCACATTGGATCTGATTTTCATAGCTTTGCGTGTGAGTGACTTATTTATGTTCCTCTACCTTGTTCGACTTTTGCAGAGATCACTGCAAAGTTACCTACTCCGTATACTTTCTAGGTGATGATCCTAGCTTAACTTGCGTTTGACAACCTGATTTGTAGATGATCTTACGCTTGGGATCTACCGCATATCTAACATTTAATTTTGAATTTTATCAAGAACTTGTCTGGGTGGCGCAATTGGTTAGCGCGTCTGACTGTTAATCAGGAGGTTATGAGTTCGATCCTCATCCTGGACGGTTAACTTTTTAGTTCTGTAACTAATCTTTTCCTTTTGCCTCACTCATCAATCAGTACTTTGACTAGAGGTTCTCACTGTGCTTTCAGACTCTTAAAAGAGCATTTCTGAGTTGACTTCCCCCCTTCCCTAGCGTCCGAATGCGGATATATTGACAGAGTCGGCTTAGGACTTCTTATGACAAACACCCACTTGCCATGCGTATTTTATAATGTCACTCTGCAACCCCTCCAATCCTTTCTGCTATACGTTGACCAACCCTTGGTATAATATGGAAAATATTCGTTAATAAAGTCCAACAATATCCAACTAACTTCAATAGTGAACTGATGGTTCTTCCTAAGTTCCTTCCGAAGGC
The DNA here is from genome assembly GCA_009193505.1 of Aspergillus transmontanensis. Lineage (NCBI taxonomy): Eukaryota > Fungi > Ascomycota > Eurotiomycetes > Eurotiales > Aspergillaceae > Aspergillus > Aspergillus transmontanensis. Next base: position 10,245 of record ML738304.1, read on the forward strand.
TGCGCTATTCTCCATGTACATGGACTGGGCGTGGTATAGTAACCCCGAAGAGAACCAGATAACCTGGTATCTTGTTTCTATGGATTGGATATCCTCTAGTACGGGCCTGGAACAACGGTCAATGCTGGCCTAATTTGAATGGAGATTTTCTAGCATTGTATACATACCTTAGGGTATATATATTCTCCTAGGCTCGACAGTATGTGTCTTCTGTGCTTTCTCCAGGATTCTACCCTACTAGCGTATGTAGTTCCAGAAAAAGGACAGGACATGATTCTATACGAGTATGAACTAGGAAGGATATGAGTTAGATACAAAAGTAGGGTTTGAAATCAAATAGAGCAAGGCAGTATTAAAGGTATCTCCCCTGAATTTGTAGTCTGTAGAAAAACAAACAGTAGCGAGGCTTTATGTTCCTGGAACATTCGTTTACATGTTATAAGAAAGTTGCTTTCATTCATATCCTGTGGCTCACTATATATAGTGATATCTGGATATTACTCCTTTACCCGTTTCAGTCGACGTAGATAATACGAAGTTTGTACTCCCGGAATTTCCTGCCTATCCAGTTGGATAGCATAGTGTTGGTTGGTCTTTCGGGAAGATTGGGAACTATCACCATCAAACCAGCCTCAAATTATCGCTCAAGAACCGGGAACATCATCAGCCTATTCCTTGAAGAGAAGAGTCCAGCCGGCCGGATTTTCCCGAATATAGCATCCATACTGTCCTGCCCGTGTGTGTATGAGATTATGTGGGAAGCGGTCATAATACCTGAGTGAAACTAGTCATGAAGAACTGGGCACCAAATAAGCCCATTCTCATTGACACCCTCATAGTCTGCTAGATCCTTTAGATTACGTGGATCATGTATGCTCGCTTGTGCCAAATTTTATGTCGCTTGACTTGCCCTGAGAGACTTTCACAGAGATATAATCAATACCATCACTGCAGATCCCATACATTGGAACGCGCCTGTATGCTGTATGCTGTCTGCTGTCTGCTTCCCACTTCCACGCCATTGACATATAGAGCATTACCTGATAATGCTCTGTTTCCATTTGTGACGGGGCCTTTATTTAGATATGGCAATGCACCGCATCAGGTTTACCGGTGGCGGATATAAGATAAGGCCTTGACCGCGGTGGGCAGGCCCTCGCCCACTGGGCCCTGTCCAGCCCGTGTGGAATGATATCAGTCGTGGGTGTACATACGGTGACTGGTAGTCAGTGCCGGGAACCTCCCGGCCGTGCAGCGTGCGCAGAAAAGCGTTTATCTCAGGGGCAGTCGCGTCCACGGGCAGGTGTGGGGGCTCTAACGGCGGCACCGAATGCGTGAACTCTTGATATTCGTCGGGTATTGTGGGAGTTCTAAACGGCAGAGCCACTGGAAAAGCTCATAGTCCAATACTGCGTCGAGCTTGTCTTTTAGGAACACCGTTTGGGCATACATTCCTCTTCTACCCAAAGACATCTGTGAACTCAAGATACTTGGCATCATTGTACTCAAGCTGGCGAGGTCATACAACCTGTGGAAATTGCTTCCTTGCCTCAGTAAGCTTTCCATCCCCATGTGCACTGTTGCGATTCCTTGCACATATTCTTGATTGTATTTGGCATCTAGATATTTAATCAATAGCGATGGCAATTTCCGGATGAATCCTTTATCCTCTGGGTTGAAATTAGGGATAAAGATGATGTTCAACTTCTTGATAATTGAACCGGAACCAGAGATTCAGTAATAGCAGGTACCGCTCTCTTCGTCCCTAACATGTAGAATCCGAGTGTATGCGATGCTACGGTGACAGGCTCGAAATTCTCGGAGAAGAGGTTTTCAAATGATGATTGGTACCCCAGCCGAGGGAATGGTGTTACATATGGCATCTTTCCTCCTCTTGCAAGCACTGGAATCAAGATTTCAATATCGATATTTTGCCATAGCTGGCGCATGTCTTCATCTGTTTCACATGAATCCACGTCTTCGACCAGGTTGGAATCACCATCCAGGGATAGATATCGGAGGAAAGGCCGGAGAAATGTAAACTTTCATCAGATACACCACTGGATATGTGTCGATTTAGTCTAGCGGATAAGGTTTTTCCTATCTGCTGATCTTGCGGGATGACATTGTCCTTTTGAAATATTGGCCTTGTCTTGTCCTATATTATGTCGACTGGCCTCATGAGGGTCGCATTAGTTGGAGACAAGTATATTGTAGTTGGGCTGATCTACTTCAATGTGATAGGCTTTAAGTTGGAACGGACTTTAACAGTGGAAGCAGCCTTGCGGGTTTGTCGGGCTGCCTTCTTGACCATTGTGCCCTGATTCTAATCGGATAGTATATCCAGGGCTCAGATTCCCAGACTTTGCAGGTGTTGTAACAATCCAACTTTCGGTTGGGCCTGAGAAGATACAGAGAGACAGAAGACTAGAAAGCAAAGAGAAAAAGGGTGGGTAGAACGAATAAGCAGCTCAAAGAGCTGCAGCCCTAGAATAGTGAATGAATATTTGATATGAATGCTAAAGTCCCACGTAACTCAGAGGGATATTAAGAATTTAATCGATGTAGCTTTCTTTATATGGGTTGGTAACCTATATCAAAGGCACTATCATATGGCACAAGGGTCAATAATATAAGACAGATTAGGTAGACAGCGATTTACCAGATACTTACCCTGCGGGTCTATGGTCGATGCGAAGCCCTCTTCTACAATTTACTGTTGTAGTGACTTGCATGATAGATTCCCTTGTTTCCAGGTGCTCACCCTTTTTGACATAGCCCAGTGAATATAGAGTAGTTCTCTATCCTAAGACGTATACAAGCAGATCTACCTGGATAATCCAGCAGTCAGGCGCCATTTTCTTTCTCTAATTGTAGGTATATCCATCGAGAATATTGACAAGATTGTTCATCTCGTACATATTCTTCCATCCATTCGGGCAGGTAACTATCAATTTAGGATATTCCCATCACTATTATGACCAATTACAAACACAGCGGGTGGACAAGCCGGGTGTGTAGTACGTGCAAGTAGAGCGTCTTTTTTGGGATATTCAGTCCCTGCTAGATAAAAGCGTACTGTGACTTTGTCTCCTTCTCTTAGATTGAGATCGGAATCGCGGGCTATGATAAGCTTAAGTTGACCATAGTAAACTATGATAGTGACAGACTATCGTATCTAGGCTGGTGCCTCGATATTTGAGGAGAGCTACTATAAAAGTCTTGCGATATGTAGTATAATTCGAATGCTTTGCATAGGTAAAGGTACATTTTTTCAGATCGTAATACTGTATTTGATATAATAACTCGAGTTTCTTTTATTTCCTTCCTTCCCTCCCCTTCTCCAAGGGCATGGAGTGAAAACTCGCGAGTCGCGGCAATAGTGAAGACAGCTTTGAAGTAGTCAGTTAAAATTGCCCTAGGTTAATAACCTAAAATATAATAAAAAAATATATAAATGTCTGGGTGGCGCAATTGGTTAGCGCGTCTGACTGTTAATCAGGAGGTTATGAGTTCGATCCTCATCCTGGACGTTTGTTTTTGTATTTCTCGACAATTATACCCTCGGATTTTGTCGTGCTGGCAGGTGCCACTGGCATATTCATTTTTATTGTGCGATTGTGCATCTTGGATTAGGACTTAGGTTAGGTGTTGTAGCTAGGAAGGAGGGTTCCTCGTTGGGGAGGAGAGCCAATGTCAGGAAAACTAGTGGCCATGACCTGATACTGAAACGGCTGGAAGAATATCAGGTTTTTAGTTCCATTATACACTGGCAGCAACAGTTGAATGGGATGGCGGTTCAATTGAGACTGGAGAGCAGCAAGCTGCTTAGGAAGCGACTGATACGCTCCTCAACCAAGCCCTGCCGATCTTTTGACTGCCCTTTAGTGGGCCCAAAGAAGATACTCGAGTCTAAAGCGTACCGGGACAACCTCTGAACAAGGCTCATTACAGAGGAAGGGGAAGGAGAGCAACAAGTGTATACTGCGTCTGATGGCTATGCAGGATCGGAACTAGGCCCCTATTATTGCCGCATAGGGACAATGAAATGTGCACGATGAGGTTGGTTCTACTTCTTTAATTGTCTCTACTGTGATTCAGGCATGCTAGTAGTCTAGCTAATGGCAAATCTTAGCGGTTCCACCATTCGACGACATGTGCCAATGGAGAGATAATAGATAGTGGGAGAGTATAGAACCTGGATATTAACTATTCTGGAAGATGGATTCCGTTTCTCTCTCTATTGCTCCTCCGGGTTCGAAGCCCTCTATTTAGTTCTTCATATCTCTTCGTCTTTTTCAAATTTTTTTGTTGTCCTATATACTGTTCTAATCACGGAGACAACCAACATTATACTCGAAAACGCCTACAACCCTCTCCAAGTATGGATTAACTAGAGCAAATTCTTTTGTCAACTGGGAAGGGAAATGGTCTTCTCGAATGAAATAAACTTGCAAATTCATAGAAGCTCTCGAACGTAGAATGATACTTAGCTCTGAAGGATATTGATATCCGCCGTTGGGATCAGGCGCACCGACTAAGCTATGGCAAATCACAACGCCATTAAAAAGTGTGTGTACACTTAGATACTGGTGTAAGAGTCTCCCTTACATATCTGGCTCTATGCTTGCCGGATTTCCTGTTCTTGGAATCAAGAAATTATGTAGGTATTAGAAACACCAAAGACCGAATTTCAGTTCTCAATAATGTGTCCAGAATAGATCCGAGGTTAAAGGTTCCACACCTGTGGCACTGTACTTCGGCAGTACGCCAAACCCCCACCCCCCACCCACACCCACTGCTACTATCAACTAGAGAAGAAATATAGATACACTGGTTCTTGAGGCACCGAGGCTATACACATGAGCAAACTTCCACCCAATTCTATTAAGCTCTGGGTTGTCACGTTAATGTCTCTCTTGAACTAGCCTCCTACACGAATGCGGACGCCATAGGGTGTTGAGCTTCTTTCAGATAACCACCGGTATACAAGTTCTCAATACCGAAATGGTCTGAGACAGCTTCAGCGACCTATCTAGCTAGATGTCTCTTTAGATTTCGACATGTGGATTACTGTGATCAACAATATGTTAGTCCTCTGAAAGGCTCCAACTCAGCAAACTATATGCTGCAAGCCACCTTTCTGACGCTTCACACGAAACTCGATTTAGCAAAGCAGAAGGAATAAGGTGCTGTTGGCATTGCTTTTCTCTACCCTATTGAAATGATTGTGACCTACTTAGAATCCTAGAGCTAGGCCGTGGTCATCTCACAAAGGGATAACTTGCTGCTTTATTTTCATCAAACCCGGGCTTCTACGAGACGCATGCATGCATTTACTCGGATATCCTGATAGCAAAAAGCTATTCATTAACAAGCAAAAAACAAGACGTCCCAGGTGAGGCTTGAACTCACAACCTCCTGATTAACAGTCAGACGCGCTAACCA